>CM060958.1:52135882-52175882 GCA_030765055.1 Mantis religiosa | reverse complement strand
AGCCTTCATCTGATCGGGTAAGAGTTAAAATTAAGTATGTTATCATTTAAAAACTAAAATTTACACTTACTCTTACTGTTTTGATATGACTTACAATGAACAGGGTAAACAACAATGATTATTTTTGTCTTGGGATTAATGGGAATGATGGGTTTTGGGTGTGCTCACAAATAAAATAATATGCCTTAGAACAAGCAATATCATTTAACAGTCCATTATCTTTCAGCATAATACAATCTTCGTTGTTGTGAGCATTGTCAGGTTGTCCTGCATCCCATTTTAGGTAATCAGAAGTAACGAAGTCGTCTCCTGCAAAAGAAATAGAGAAGAGAGAAAGAAATGCTAGTTAAAATTTAAATTAATTGACGGAAATAGATAATTTCTTCTCACTAGTTGTATATAGGCTAAGGTTTTAGATAGATTGAATCAACCTGAAAAATTTAATGCCATGGCCAGGATATGAAACCAGGGGATCTGTGGTTCAAATTCCAGCCATGGCATTGAATATTTCAGGTTGACTCTATCTTGCTAGTTAGAAATGTACTGCTTGGAAATAAACTTGCAGAAAGGTGGTAGCTAAGGAATTAAAACACTAAATTTTGAAATCATTTTAGTAGCGGTGGTCTGGAAACATTTTTCTGCATAATTCAAATCTTTAGCTGGCAGTGAAGTTATCTCTATGAATGATTTGCACAATCTTTTCAAACATTTATCATTGTGTCACTTGATCTGGCTGGTAGAAAGAACATCAAAAATATATTCTGATATATAACAGTTACATGGCTGTCCCAAATTGTTTTCTTTACTAGTGTATAAACTATTCATACTTATGTACATTGTGGATAAAAACTTGTTATGAAAATTAAACATTTGAGATTGTAAAATATGAGGCAGGTAGGTATTTTTAAGGAGTTTGTGGTGCAAAACTAAAGGAAGCACATCTGAACCTCAGAGGCAAAACTTACTTTTTTTTTTTTTTTTTTTGTAATTTATGTCCTCCAACATTAAGTCATATCAGACGATGAATGGAATGGGCGAAATGATGCTCAAATGAGCCCAGGGTACATTGAGCTTAGAGTTACCTGACATTCGTCTTTCAGGATAAGGGAAAACCCCAGTAAAAACCTTATCCAGGTAACTCACTCTGACTGAGATTCGAACTCGGGACCTCTTGAATGTGAGGCAGACACCCTACCACCTTGCTACTGAGGCGCGCAAACTTGCATTAAGGCTGTGCAGCTGAGCCCTTCCTAAAGTATCCATTGTCATTTTTTTCTTTCTTTCATTTTAATGCACTCTAAATAATAGCATTTTCCTCCAACTACAGTTTCTGATTCAGTTCTGAGTTCCAGTAATTCAATGAAAGAATTGATTAGTTATCCCGTAACTCAAAGCTAAATAGAGTGTATTGCTTTTATTGTTTACTTTTTGGGAAAGGCAGCTCAGAATAGTGTGAACTAGAAGTGGGCGGAAGAGTATGAAAAGTATTGCTGCAAAAACAAATAAATATATACACAAATCCACAAAACATATTACAGCAGTTGTTAAATTCAATGAGTTAAAACTACCAGAATGTTGCAGGTTAAGTAATACGAATTAAACAACACAGTAAAATATCGAGATTCAACTGTATTGGAACACCACAGTGAAGCGAAAAATTATTAAATTTTAGATGAGTCGTATTTTTTACACATCTGCTTCACTTTCGTACCTATTTTGAGGACATGTTTCGCAAATCTTCGTTTGCATCTACGGCTCTTGTGCGACTGACGCTAGATCCAGCGGTGTGGGTAATTCTGGGGTTGTTGCTGCCATCTGTTGATTTAGTGATGAACTGAAATGTGGGATTCTCTTCTAGCGGGATTTCAAAGTTCATTAGTTGGTTTTTATGTTTTTCTATGTATATCCTCTCCCATATGACGAGTTCACTATGTTTTTGTACGTATTTTAGTAATTTTGTGCTATCTTCAATTTCATGATTTTCAGACCAGAAATGAGCTGCTATTGCGGACTTATCAATATTTTTGTATCTTAAGTGCCTGAAGTGTTCTTTCTTTCTAGTGCCTATGTTCCTTTTTGTCCTTCCTATGTAAATTTTTTCACAGTCTTTACACTTAATTTTGTAAATGCCTGACTTTTCCTCTGGTTTTATCTTATCAGTATTATTACTGTGAAGTAGGTTTTTAATGTTGTAATTGTTTTTTGGTGCCAATGTTATATTGTATTTCTTGAATATTTTTTGGAACTTTTTTGTGGCCCAGGGGTGGTAAGTAAATTTAGCAAATCTAGTTTCTTGTTTTATTGGTGTGAGAGCTGTGATCTGTTTTAATTTCTTTTGAAGTTTGAATAATTTTAGTTTTTTATCTACAAGGTTTTTTCCATATCCATTTTTAATTGCAGTTTTTAAGATTTGATGGTATTCGTTTTGATATTCTTGCTGGCTGAGAGGTAGATTTACTAATCTGTGTGTCAGACTGTTGATGGTTGCATGTTTGTGTGGAATTGGGTTGAAACTATTTGCTTTGATGTAATTATCTGTGTGTGTTGCTTTTCTATGAATGCCAAATTCTAGTTTTTCATTGCCTTTTTTGATTTTAAGGTCTAAAAAAGGTAGAGTACAGTCCTCTTCAGTTTCTACTGTGAATTGTATGCTGGGTTCTTGCAGGTTGAGTAGTTTCAAAGCATCATCTATTAGTTTGTAGGGCACTATTGCAAAGATGTCGTCTACGTATCTGTACCATGTTTTAAACATTTGAGGGAAGGCTTTAGTAATATGTGTTTCGAAAAAGCTCATGTATAGATTGGCCAAAAATGGTGATAGCGGGCTTCCCATAGCTAGTCCTGAAATTTGTTTATAATATTTTCCATCGAAGACAAAATAATTTTGATGTATACATAATTCAGTCATTGCCACATATTCTTCTATTGCATTGGCATCCAGGTTTATAGAATTTAGCCATTTTTTCAGTTGAATCAAAAGTTTGTCTAATGGAATGCTAGGGAAGAGGGAACGGACATCAAAAGATACTAAAGTGTCATGAGGTTTTAGTTTAAGATTTTGAATTTTTTCTACCAGGTCTAAAGAGTTTTTTATACTCAGAGTATGGAATTGTGGAAAGGACTGAAATTTTTTGGTTAGCCATTTTGCCAGAAGGTAAGTAGGAGTGTTTATATTATTTACAATGGGTCTCATGGGTATGTTGGGTTTGTGTATTTTAGGCAAACCATATATTCTTGCAAGGGTAGGGTTGTCTGGTTTGATAGTTTTTTGTTCTGTAGTTGTTAAAATTTTACTATTAATGATGGTTTTTTGTACATCTTTTATGCATCGGTTGAGTGGATTAGAATCTATTTCCTGGAATTCTTTTTGTTGTAGTAACTCTAACATTTTTTCTTTGTATGTAGCTGTATCTAAGATTACTATTTTGTTCCCTTTATCAGCCCTTGAGAAGATTACATCCTTTTTCCTTAAAGATTTAATTATCTGAATTTGTTTCAAATGTTTTATTGGCTTTTTATTTATTAAGTTTTCCAATATAGGAGCTGATTTTTTCCTAATTATATTTTTGTCCATGGTTTCCAAGCCTTCTACTGCTAATTTTATGTCTGCAATGAATTCATCCGGGTTGCTGGAGTATGTTATACATGTTTTTAGGCCTTGGTTAAGTACATCTATTTCTTCGTTGTTAAAATTTTGCTTTGAGAGGTTAATTACACTATCTAGGGATGTGTTCTTTGCTGAATTTTGTTATGTTTTGGTTGCCAATGATTATGATTACGTTTTAGTTTCTTATTTTGACGATAAATTTTCTCTTTGACTTTATAATTGATATGTTCAAATGATTTGGCTTCTAAGTGGTCCCATGCTGTGTTTCCTAGTAATTTTACAAGTTTCAGATGTAGGTTATACAAAGAGAGGTCTATATTAGTTATTTTTCTGTAGTGATTTGTTTTTTTGGCTTTTAACATGGCTTTTTCAGCAGCTAATTGTTCTATACTGTTATTGTTAAATTTTACTATTTTTCGTACAAATTTCGGAGAAATGTTACGTTTTAGGCAATTGTTGATAAATTTTATGTCCGCTGATATTAATCTTCTTTTTGTCTTTAGTTTCAAACTAAATGAAACTAAAGACAAACTAAAGACAAAACTAAACTAAAGAAACTAAAGACAAAAAGAAGATTAATATCAGCGGACATAAAATTTATCAACAATTGCCTAAAACGTAACATTTCTCCGAAATTTGTACGAAAAATAGTAAAATTTAACAATAACAGTATAGAACAATTAGCTGCTGAAAAAGCCGTGTTAAAAGCCGAAAAAACAAATCACTACAGAAAAATAACTAATATAGACCTCTCTTTGTATAACCTACATCTGAAACTTGTAAAATTACTAGGAAACACAGCATGGGACCACTTAGAAGCCAAATCATTTGAGTATATCAATTATAAAGTCAAAGAGAAAATTTATCGTCAAAATAAGAAACTAAAACGTAATCATAATCATTGGCAACCAAAACATAACAAAATTTCAGCAAAGAACACATCCCTAGATAGTGTAATTAACCTCTCAAAGCAAAATTTTAACAACGAAGAAATAGATGTACTTAACCAAGGCCTAAAAACATGTATAACATACTCCAGCAACCCGGATGAATTCATTGCAGACATAGAATTAGCAGTAGAAGGCTTGGAAACCATGGACAAAAATATAATTAGGAAAAAATCAGCTCCTATATTGGAAAACTTAATAAATAAAAAGCCAATAAAACATTTGAAACAAATTCAGATAATTAAATCTTTAAGGAAAAAGGATGTAATCTTCTCAAGGGCTGATAAAGGGAACAAAATAGTAATCTTAGATACAGCTACATACAAAGAAAAAATGTTAGAGTTACTACAACAAAAAGAACTCCAGGAAATAGATTCTAATCCACTCAACCGATGCATAAAAGATGTACAAAAAACCATCATTAATAGTAAAATTTTAACAACTACAGAACAAAAAACTATCAAACCAGACAACCCTACCCTTGCAAGAATATATGGTTTGCCTAAAATACACAAACCCAACATACCCATGAGACCCATTGTAAATAATATAAACACTCCTACTTACCTTCTGGCAAAATGGCTAACCAAAAAATTTCAGTCCTTTCCACAATTCCATACTCTGAGTATAAAAAACTCTTTAGACCTGGTAGAAAAAATTCAAAATCTTAAACTAAAACCTCATGACACTTTAGTATCCTTTGATGTCCGCTCCCTCTTCCCTAGCATTCCATTAGACAAACTTTTGATTCAACTGAAAAAATGGCTAAATTCTATAAACCTGGATGCCAATGCAATAGAAGAATATGTGGCAATGACTGAATTATGTATACATCAAAATTATTTTGTCTTCGATGGAAAATATTATAAACAAATTTCAGGACTAGCTATGGGAAGCCCGCTATCACCATTTTTGGCCAATCTATACATGAGCTTTTTCGAAACACATATTACTAAAGCCTTGCCTCATATGTTTAAAACATGGTACAGATACGTAGACGACATCTTTGCAATAGTGCCCTACAAACTAATAGATGATGCTTTGAAACTACTCAACCTGCAAGAACCCAGCATACAATTCACAGTAGAAACTGAAGAGGACTGTACTCTACCTTTTTTAGACCTTAAAATCAAAAAAGGCAATGAAAAACTAGAATTTGGAATTCATAGAAAAGCAACGCACACAGATAATTACATCAAAGCAAATAGTTTCAACCCAATTCCACACAAACATGCAACCATCAACAGTCTGACACACAGATTAGTAAATCTACCTCTCAGCCAGCAAGAATATCAAAACGAATACCATCAAATCTTAAAAACTGCAATTAAAAATGGATATGTAAAAAACCTTGTAGATAAAAAACTAAAATTATTCAAACTTCAAAAGAAATTAAAACAGATCACAGCTCTCACACCAATAAAACAAGAAACTAGATTTGCTAAATTTACTTACCACCCCTGGGCCACAAAAAAGTTCCAAAAAATATTCAAGAAATACAATATAACATTGGCACCAAAAAACAATTACAACATTAAAAACCTACTTCACAGTAATAATACTGATAAGATAAAACCAGAGGAAAAGTCAGGCATTTACAAAATTAAGTGTAAAGACTGTGAAAAAATTTACATAGGAAGGACAAAAAGGAACATAGGCACTAGAAAGAAAGAACACTTCAGGCACTTAAGATACAAAAATATTGATAAGTCCGCAATAGCAGCTCATTTCTGGTCTGAAAATCATGAAATTGAAGATAGCACAAAATTACTAAAATACGTACAAAAACATAGTGAACTCGTCATATGGGAGAGGATATACATAGAAAAACATAAAAACCAACTAATGAACTTTGAAATCCCGCTAGAAGAGAATCCCACATTTCAGTTCATCACTAAATCAACAGATGGCAGCAACAACCCCAGAATTACCCACACCGCTGGATCTAGCGTCAGTCGCACAAGAGCCGTAGATGCAAACGAAGATTTGCGAAACATGTCCTCAAAATAGGTACGAAAGTGAAGCAGATGTGTAAAAAATACGACTCATCTAAAATTTAATAACACAGTAAAATGTTTTAGCAAAGCTGAAAACAGTCACTTTCCATTCAGCGAGCTCCTATAAAGTTTTATGAACATTAAGGTATGCTTTTATAACAGTTATTTTTTACTACTATTATTTTTATTTAGCATGGTATAGGTTCTGTTAATGGTAATGACAGCATCAGTATTAGCATTAAGTATCCAGTTGTCAATTTTTATTACCTGAGTAAAAATTTTCATTGTAATAATACACACAATTCTGTTTAACAAGTTGTCCCCAATTACACAAACTGTATTTGTGTTTTTTTTTTTCTGTATGCCCTGCTGGTTGGTCTGCAGGTTGCAGGTCATTCTGGCAGCCCTATTCAGTAGTAATAAAAACAGTATCTATAACCTGTATCCATACTTTTTGCAATCATTTATAAATAATTTTGGAGTCGGTGATGCATAATTCCAAATGTTCATTTTAAAAATTGCATTCATACATGATGTACATAGATACTTGGAGACATTTTCAAAGGAGGCCTTACTTTGATCATCATCGTCATTGTCATCATCATGCCCGCCTCGGTAGCATAGATGGTAGCATGTCTGCCTCGCATTCAAGAGGTCCCAAGTTTGCATCTCAGTCAGGGTGAGTTACCTGATAAGCTTTTTCTGGGGTTTCCCCTTATCCTTAAAGACGAATGTCAGGTAACTCTAAAGCCTATGGACCTCGGGCTCATTTGATCATCATATCACCCATTTCATTCATTGTCTGATATGACTTGACGTAGGAGGACTTAAATTACAAAAAGAAAAAAAAATCATCATCATCACTGATTTGCAGAGTTTCTCCAAAGGATTTAATGCATATCTATTGCAGACTATTTTTTCAAAGTAGTAAATTATAGAAATATATTTTTCTTCTCCCTTCCCTACCAATGCTGGTGTTGGGAGTTGCTCGGGTTACCTCAGAGCGTGGGAGTCGAAGTATTTGACCTGAGATACCAGAGTTGAGGAGTCAGTCCAATGCCTAGGATGATGAGAGATAAATCATGGAACAACTGTGGAATGATGCTGGGGGAAACTGGAGGACCCGCAGGAAACCCACCCCAGCGCCATGTTGTCCACCACAAAGCCTACTTTGCAGTCACCTGGGATTGAACCTTGGCTGCCTAGGTGAGAGCCAAGCGGTCTAACCACTCAGCCAGGGCATGGCCATAGAAATATTTCTATGAAAATAAAATAAGTATAAGCTTTGAAAAACAGTATCAAGGTTGATCAACCCAGTTTCTGAACTGGTAATGGTTGGTTGTGTTGGCCAAGCTAATCAATAAAGAAGGTAAGGTACTGCCTGTGCCAAAACAGTAAAGAGTTAAATTAAAAGTAAATATTAACAAATAAACCAAAGTAAAAATACAGTGCATCTATAAGTCATAGTGCGCTTTTCAACAGGCACAAGAAAGCAATGAAACAAAACAGAAATATGAAAGTTTTACCAAATACAAGGAAAACTATCTAAGTTTCCGTAATATGATGTGCAAGTGTGTACACACTCAGGTGATGATGTAACACCACAAACTGTGCAGCAGTGGATCTGCCGTCAATACCAGTCGAGATGTAAACCATACAGAAAAAAGTTCAGTGTGTTCTGTGGGTTGCTAAATTTGAATCTGTAACCAAAGTGCAATGTGAATATTGTTGCATGTACAACAAACTGTCACTACATAGGAATAACATTAATTGCTGGGATAAGCAGTTGAAGGATACTGGCCATTTGTTGGACAAATCCCGTTCTGGCAGGCCATCGGTCAGTGACAAATCTGAAGATTCCTGGATATTATGCCCTTGGAATTTTATTTACGGAGTTATATGTACAGGGAGCATATCAACCACATTAATCATTTAAAACAGATGTCACAGACATTGTTCACTCTGCTACACCAGATGTTCTTAACCATGTGTGGGAAGGGAAGAACTTGAATATTATTTAGATGTATGTAGGGCAATAATTGGAGCCCACATCGAACTGCACTAAATAGGTATGGAACTTTAAGAGGTTTGCTTTTGTTTGGTGAAGATTTTCAGATTCAGATTCAGATTCAGATTTTATTCTGCCATTTGCAACATGTTTTACAAAGCATCGTCAAAAGTAACACTACAATTACATTTTTACAGTTCAATAATAAAACAAATAAATCTATTTACAGATTATTAGCAATTCTAGATATACACAATAGATTGATAACAAAATTTAATAAACTAAGTCTAAGTCTCTCTTCCCTTTTTGTATTTCTATCTTACATTACTGACTTCCTGTGCCCGATCAAAAGTGCACCGTTACTTCATAGAGACACTGTTTAATATTTAAACAATAAAATTCAACTATGATTATGTATTATGTATTATTAACCTGATACTATTATGTCATAATATATTTGTTATTCATATGTTTTATAATTAATAAGTTCATTATAGTTATTTATTTGCTATTAAGTATATTTATGTATTTTAATTTCTCTATGCCCATATTATTGAGTAAAGGCATTAAAAGTAACCAAAATTTAAGATTAATGTCACCAACCCTGATGTAAAGTATTCATAGAAATACTTTGTCCACCACTTCAGAAACAAACAGCAAAGAATGAATATTCACAAGTTTCCTAAGTGATTAAAGGCATTGTTTGAGATTCAGGATTCAGTAGATGATTGCATTTCACTGTTCTGGGCAACCTAATCAGCAGCTGTATCATCTTACGTGTTTCATGTCAGCATGGTTTTAGGTGTTGAGACATTACTATTTATTCTAATTATTTAATACAAGTTTTTATTCAACATTAACCTCAAAATTATTGGCAATGAAACAATTTATTCTACATATACCTTTCTTGCATTTCAATCCAAAGATATAATGGGAAACTAATTGCTCAGATATACATGGTGTTCATTTTATCTGTGATTTTACTGCACAAAATTTGAAGTCATCAATAGCATCGCTGATGGAACGAGTTTATATACGATTCCCCTAGTGACTTGCAATCGTATTTGATGTGCTGACAGGAGCTTTGATGCCTCCGTCTACTGCCAGGTAAATATACTATGAGAGGTGGGTCTGTCCGCATAATATAAAGCTGCGTAATTTCGACTGGTGTGTAGATACGATAACTGTTTTTAAAAAACTATATACTGCAATGCAATGCACTGCACAACAAAGCTAATTATGCAGTCATAAAAGTATACAAAGAAGAACACAATGAACACTTATTTTACAATGAAAATCTGTTTTTCTGTTACAGTAGACATATATGCATATTAAATACGTAAAATATGAAGCTATTAACAGTGAGGCAAAGAAATATATACAAATATAACAATTTGTAACTTAAAACTTCACTTATCTTATAAGAAATGATGACATTTTTCTTATAAATTGTCCGGGATCGCAATTTCATTGGAAATTCTTCCGCATCCTCAGCAGGAAACAACAAAGCTGTTGTCAGTCATCGATGCATTTGTCTGAATGCTGGATAGCATTGCACAAACTCCTCTATACAGCGGTTTAAATTATAGTTATATGTTGCACCAATTTTAATGTCAGCACGAAAGTAGCATTTAACCATGAAGACGTGGTGCTCTGTGGTCATATCCAGGGGAAGCTAGTTGAATTAGATACCAGCACAACCACACTCAGAGCGCTGTAATTTGCTTACTGTTCCGCAAGTATTATCACTTTTTCTCCGTAGAGGACATTATGATTTCAAGATAGACTCATAAGTCAACTATGACATCATACTTGCTCAATTGGAGGGCGGGAAATAACAAATAAAAATGAACACCGTGTACATTATGATATAAAGATGAAACCAGGACTTGAATTCACACAAAATAAGATCTTTGAAAAGCCATTTTAATTTACTTCCCAACTTAGGACTACTTGAAAAGAACACTGATGTTTTGAAATCTGCAGTGATATCAAAAGTAGGAGGGTTAAATACACTTTATTAAACATCTATAATATAAGTTCAAATGTATGTAGTGTAGGAATTTCTACTTTCCATGATAATAGCATGAGTGGGAGGTGGTTAAACAAACACTATCATTGAAAAAAATATTTTAAAATATTGGTAAACAGTAAATATAAATTCCAATTAAAATTGAAATGAAATGAATAAGTTACAAGACTCATGATTTCTATACTAGACTAAGAGATTTTTTTGAAAAAAAAAAAAATTAAATGATTGCCAACTGGTTTTAGAAAAAAGTTACTGTCAATTACAGCTGTAACCACAATAGTAAATGAAATAGCACTAAATTTAGATTTACAAAAAAGATACTGCTGCAGTAATTTGTGACATTTCAAAGGCTTTTGACTGTGTAAGTCATCAAATTCTATTAAAAAAACTTGAACATTATAATATAAAGGATCAAAACTTAAAGTGGTTTCAGTCATACCTGTCCAGTCGCAAACAAAGTGTAATTACTAAGTGTAACTCTGGAATCTATAAATCAAAATGGAGAACAAACACCAGTGGTGTACGGCAAGGTTCTGTGCTGGGTCCTCTGCTTTATGTATAGTCGCCCTGTTCAAACGGTTACCATGGATTTATCTTGGGTAATAGATACCTCTCAGATAACGTACTGATTATTCTTGTAAGAGTGAGAGAGGAACTGACGCGCCTCCCGGTCGTGTGCTAAGCACCAATGAACGCATCACTTCAGCCAATGGAATTTGCAGGAATCACAAATGACAGATATACGTTTACTCCGCGTGGAGTAATCAGTGCGTTATCTGAGAGGTATCTATTACCCAAGATAAATCCATGGTAAGCGTTTGAGCAGGGCGATTATACTGTACACCAATGATTTACCTCATGTTATAAGTGGGAATCCCAATATTGTATGCAGATGATACGTCAGTTATTTTACAAAATATGTCATCATAGTTTGCAAACTGATGTAAGTAACACATTAAATAACTTAGATAAATGGTTCTCTGATAATGGTATGAGCTTAAATAAAACAAAAACTCAATTATCAGGCATTTACCAAATGAGCTGCCAGGATTGCGAGAAGATATACATTGGTAAGACCAAAAAGAATCTAGGAACAAGAATGAAAGAACACTTCAGAAATATTAAATTCAAACAAATGGACAAGTCGGCCGTAGCACATCACTTTTGGTCTCAGAATCACAACATAAAACAAGAAATAGAACTGATCAAACAGGCAAAGAAACCTCTGGAACTACAGATTTGGGAAAACATATTTATTATGAAGAAACAGGACCTCTTGATGAATTTTGAAATTCCCGCCATAGATGACATCATCAAACTTACCAGAACATTAGATGGCAGCACGACACCAAGTCAGATGCAGACACCGGATGCATCATCAGTCAACCACAGAACTGACGATAGGGAAGAAGTTCCCAGAAACTAGTCTTCATCAAAAAACTTGTACGTGGAGAAAAGTATATACAAGGTTGACTCATTTGCCTAATTTTAGTAATAGTGTTATACAAATTAAAACTGCTACAAATGCTAATTTGAAACAGGATAGCTTAGAGAATAATACCACAAAAGGTTATAGTAAGATATTAGGAATACACATTGATCAATATTTAAAATGGAATATCCATATTGAACATATAACCAAGAAACTGAATTTGGCCTGCTATAGTATGTTATGCCTGACACATATAATAAATATAGAAACAACAAAAATTCAAAGTATAAACTTGGAAGAAGCGTAGGGACAGTGAAGCACAAATTAATACAAAGTGAATCGAGAAGATATTGACGCATTGCTTCACTCACACTGTTTATTCACAGGACATGTTTCAAGAGCTCTCGCTCCTATCATCAGCTGATACTCGACTCAATCAGCTGAGTATCAGCTGATGATAGGAGCGAGAGCTCTTGAAACATGTCCTGTGAATAAACAGTGTGAGTGAAGCAATGTGTCAATATCTTCTCGATTCACTTTGTAACAACAAAAATTGTTTATTATAGCTATTTTCATTCCATCTTGACCTATGGCCTACTATGACGTGTCTGATATCAATCGAAAGGACAAAATAAATTGAATTGAATTAAACTGAATCAAACCATGAAGTAGAATAAACTCCACATTCGTGAACAATTACTTTTACATAGCATTTCTCTATGGTCTTTATATAGTTTATATTTATTTGCTTTTCCTACTTTAGACTTTTGTTGGATCCTGTATCTGTTACAGTTTTTAGTCTTATGTAACTTTTTATATTTATCTTTTTATCTTGAACTGACATGTCCTATAACATATGTATTATGTTCCAAAGGATGAAATAAATACAATACAATACAATATTGTGGGGAAACGCATCTGGATGGGAAACAGTATTTAAAATTCAAAAAAAGATAGTACGCATAATGTTACATGCCAGCTTTAAAGATTCAAGCAAACCATTATTTAAAAAATTAAATATTTTAACAATGCCTTCTGTATATATTTTAGAGTTACTTACTTATGTATGTAAAAATTATGACAAATTTATGCAAAAAAAAAAATTGTCATCATTACAGCACTCGTAAAGAATCCAGCATAAAATACCCTATGCATAGACTAACACTATACGAAAAAACACCCTATTATATGGGTATAAAAATATATAAGTTGTCTCAAAGATTCAAAGAAATAAAGACTTCAAAATTGTTCAATAAAAGTATAAAATAAATATTATTATATAAGACATATTACTCCATATAAGAATTCATGGATGACTCAATATTATAATTACTCACAATTTATATTGCATAAATAATACCTTGTATACAATCTACACATTAGAATTAGTTTTCTCTTTTATGTTAATTCTTGTTTTATATATAACCTGACGAGTCACCAGATTACAAGCTTATGCTCACAATGTAATCGTTATATGACAATAAAGATTCTATTCTATTCTACACATTTAGCTTACCTGTAACTGTTACATAATTTCCCTCTTCGTAAAGGTCATGAATCCCAATATATATGTGATCAGTTGTGACTGCCTTCTGCATTTTCCTAACAGTTTCATATTCTTCCCGACTGTTTATTACAACAAGATGAGCACCATCATTCCTGCAAAGCTTCCGAGCATCATTCCAGTTCGCACTCACAGTGTACAGTTTGTAAATGCCAATGCCAGGAAAATGCTGATAACCTCCAATGAAGCATTGATGACCATTAAAAGTAGCTTCATTATTTCCATGTATAGAAGTGGTTATACACAGAAGTAATCCAAAAACATAGAACTTCATGGTGAAACACTGCTGCAATTATATGTCACAGATCAGCCCATGTAACATTAATTATCAATATTTTAAAATAGGATAATTAGCTTTATTCCTTCTTTCCTATTTTATACTGTATTGCAAATTAATTTATTCAATACTGTACATCCTCTTTACCACAAAAAACAATACATCATTTACATGCTTGAGATGTCTGCAATTATTTTGTAGCGTTTATTGTGAAGTGAAGTTTCCCATCAGCTGCAAAATAAACCTGTCTCTTAGAAAACTAGTCAAACTCTCTGCTCGGAGAAATCATTCATACATAAGAATGAAACATTTTATTAATATGAAAAGAAGGTTATTACAGTGTATATGTTATGAGAAAACACCATGTGTAAGTCTCAAGAAAATATTTGGTAGTGAAGATAGGCTGTTGCACAAGACCACTACCTCTGAAGCATGCCCCATTATCTTGGTCTAGAAAGTGAAGCTAGGGTAGTAAAAATCTCAATTATGCACATGATATTAAAAAGGTTTATAAACACATAATTTACTAATATGGAAGTGTGATCAGCTCTACTTAGAACCTAAACATAAGTGATTTTTATTTGAGTTAAACTTGATTTAGAAACAATAAAGCTTAAAAAGAAAATGAAGCATTATTATGATCTACATAAAGCAACAGGGTATCTGAACTACAAAATTAAATATAAACAGGCTAAAAAATTATTAAATTTTAAATGAGTCGTATTTTTTACACATCTGCTTCACTTTCGTACCTATGACATGTTTCGCAAATCTTCGTTTGCATCTACGGCTCTTGTCGACTGAAGCTAGATCCAGCGGTGTGGGTAATTCTGGGGTTGTTGCTGCCATCTGTTGATTTAGTGATGAACTGAAATGTGGGATTCTCTTCTAGTGGATTTCAAAGTTCATTAGTTGGTTTTTATGTTTTTCTATGTATATCCTCTCCCATATGACGAGTTCATTATGTTTTTGTACGTATTTTAGTAATTCTGTGCTATCTTCAATTTCATGATTTTCAGACCAGAAATGAGTTGCTATTGCGGACTTATCAATATTTTTGTATCTTAAGTGCCTGAAGTGTTCTTTCTTTCTAGTGCCTATGTTTCTTTTTGTCCTCCCTATGTAAATTTGTTCACAGTCTTTACACTTAATCTTGTAAATGCCTGACTTTTCCTCTGGTTTTATCTTATCAGTATTATTACTGTGAAGTAGGTTTTTAATGTTGTAATTGTTTTTTGGTGCCAATGTTATATTGTATTTCTTGAATATTTTTTGGAACTTTTTTGTGGCCCAGGGGTGGTAAGTAAATTTAGCAAATCTAATTTCTTGTTTTATTGGTGTGAGAGCTGTGATCTGTTTTAATCTCTTTTGAAGTTTGAATAATTTTAGTTTTTTATCTACAAGGTTTTTTCCATATCCATTTTTAATTGCAGTTTTTAAGATTTGATGGTATTCGTTTTGATATTCTTGCTGGTTGAGAGGTAGATTTACTAATCTGTGTGTGAGACTGTTGATAGTTGCATGTTTGTGTGGAATTGGGTTGAAACTATTTGCTTTGATGTAATTATCTGTGTGTGTTGCTTTTCTATGAATGCCAAATTCTAGTTTTTCATTGCTTTTTTTGATTTTAAGGTCTAAAAAAGGTAGAGTACAGTCCTCTTCAGTTTCTACTGTGAACTGTATGCTGGGTTCTTGCAGGTTGAGTAGTTTCAAAGCATCATCTATTAGTTTGTAGGGCACTATTGCAAAGATGTCGTCTACGTATCTGTACCATGTTTTAAACATATGAGGGAAGGCTTTAGTAATATGTGTTTCGAAAAAGCTCATGTATAGATTGGCCAAAAATGGTGATAGCGGGCTTCCCATAGCTAGTCCTGAAATTTGTTTATAATATTTTCCATCGAAGACAAAATAATTTTGATGTATACATAATTCAGTCATTGCCAAATATTCTTCTATTGCATTGGCATCCAGGTTTATAGAATTTAGCCATTTTTTCAGTTGAATCATAAGTTTGTCTAATGGAATGCTAGGGAAGATGGAGCGGACATCAAAGGATACTAAAGTGTCATGAGGTTTTAGTTTAAGATTTTGAATTATTTCTACCAGGTCTAAAGAGTTTTTTATACTCAGAGTATGGAATTGTGGAAAGGACTGAAATTTTTTGGATAGCCATTTTGCCAGAAGGTAAGTAGGAGTGTTTATATTATTTACAATGGGTCTCATGGGTATGTTGGGTTTGTGTATTTTAGGCAAACCATATAGTCTTGCAAGGGTAGGGTTGTCCGGTTTGATAGTTTTTTGTTCTGTAAATGTTAAAATTTTACTATTAATGATGGTTTAGGTACGAAAGTGAAGCAGATGTGTAAAAAATACGACTCATTTAAAATTTAATAATTTTTTGCTTCACTGTGGTGTTCCAATACAGTTAAATCTCGATAGGCTAAAAAATGTTACTTGGCAAGCATCAGTAACCTTAAAGCTAATGTATATAAAGAAAAAATAAACAATTCTGGCAACATCTCTAAAACAACTTGGGGTATAGTTAATGAGGCTAAGAGAAAATTGCCCATTTCTAAAAATTTTGAATTGAATCTAAATGGTTCAGTACAAAATGATCCTATTAAACTCTGCGACTATATAAACAAATTCTTTCTAGAAGTTGCAACTCATTCAGATAGTCAAAGAAGCTTATCCAGATTTTGCGCAATAGAAATCTATCCCTCTTGCTTTATTAATCCAGTGACAACAACCGAAATGATAAATATAATAACTAAATTACCAAACAAAATTACTAGTGGGTGGGATGAAATAAATACAGTAATTCTGAAGCAATGTAAATATGTTCTTGCAGGTCCTCTTGAGCATCTTATCAACTTTAAATTTAAAGGGAGTCGATTAGTGACACTAAACAACACTTACTTTTAAATGTTTCAAGTCATTGAGGATGAGGATGGAGGCAAAGTCTCTGAAATATGTTCCAGAAACATTTAAAAGTAAGTGTTGTTTAGTGTCATTAATCAACTCCCTTTAAATTTAATTTATTATAACAAAATTGTTTTGAACACTTCCAAGAAAGGAATCTTATCAACTATTCTATAGCAAAAGGTCAGTTTTCATATTTCCTAAAATTATCTATAGTTAGACCTATTCATAAGCATGGTGACACTAAGGATGAATTGAATGTATAAATAATATAAAAAAGCACTTGGAAAACAAAGAAAAAAACACAACATTATTCTTTGACCTTACAAAAGCATTCAACTCTGTAAATCACAGTATACTTCTAAATAAACTGAAAGAATATGGAATTAGGGTTTTAGCTAAAGATCTAATTAGTTTTTACCTTATTGGCAGAAAACAAGCAACACAAATATACAACAAACAAGGAAAGTTAACGATAAAAAATACATCCAGGTTTGAAACTGTTAATTACGGTTTTCCGCAGGTTTCTGTGATGGGTCCTCTCTTATTTATACTGTACATGAATGACATACCTAACAATGGTCAGATTAAAGCAATATCATATGCAGATGACACGACAACTGTATGCTGGGGCACCTCGATTCTAGAATTACATAATACAATGACACAAACTATTGAATCACTCTTTAATTGTTTTTGGGACAATAATTTGAAATGTAACATGTCTAAAACAAAGTTAATACAGTTTAATTTAAGGAATTTAAATAATGAACCTGACTCTATAATATTATCAGATTATAATATACATGTTACAAATAAACATAAAGTTCTAGGTATTATAATAGATCAAAAACTAACATGGTCAGAACATATTCAGTACATCTGTGGGAAATTCAGTAAGTCATTGTACTTGCTTAAGCACTTTTCTAATCTACTAGAAGAAAGAGAATTAAAAATTATCTAATATGGTGTCATATTTCCTCATTTAGTGTATGGAATTGAAATTTGGGGCTGTAGTGCAAAATCAAATATGGAAAGATTACTAAAATTACAAAAGAAAGTAGTTAGAATAATGTATCATCTAAATTATAGGGATTCTTGTAGGCAGTACTTCAGGGAAAAGCAAATTTTTACAATATTTTCATTATATGTATATAGGGTGATAATATATGGATTGGGAAAGGATTACTTGAGAAATAGGGATATGCATAATTATAACACACGACATAACAATGATTTTTTTAAATAGGGTTTTCAAATAAATAGTAGTATTAAAGATCCAAACGTAATAGCACTGATTTTATACAATAAACTGCCGAATTCTGTAAAGCAAGATATATCAGAAAATACTTTTAAAAAGAAGCTTAAGATGTACCTAATAAATAAGGTATTGTACACGATTGATGAATTGTAATTCTATTGGCATTTGTATTGTAAGTTATATATATATATGTAAAAATTGAAATTGTAATTGACATTGTCAAAAACTACTTTGCAGTCTATTGACAATAAATGCATTGCATTAAATGCATTGCGTAGTATATCCTTTTGCTTTATGACCCTATTTCAAACTAGGTTAAAGAATAATCAAGAGAAGGGAATGTAAATTAGCATCAATACCTGTGAATAAGCAAAAATTGTGTTAGACTTTATATTAATTAGCAATATTTTCAACTATATTGTAATTCATATTCATATTTTTGAAAATTATTGTACATAAACTGTATTTTTGACGATGCCATGAGTCTGGTTGACACCTATGGCAGATAAACAAAAAAGATAAAATGATAGTTTTAGTTAATTGATGGAAATTAATCATTTCTTTACACTAGCCGTAAAAAAAAGCTAATAAAATGATTGTGTTTACTGCCGTCTTCTGTAGGTTCATTAAATCATCTATGTTTCCTCTTAGAAAAAGAAGAAATAATAAAATCTATGGCAGATGCAAAATTTAATGGCGGTTGGCAGGTGGTGCTGGTTATCACAGCATCCAATCAAATACTTGTTTATGTTTACTTGACAGCTACAGTAATATCCTATAAAGTGTTTTCACTTCATCTTGTTACTGCATACAGCTTCTTCCCGCCCTTTGACTCAGGGATACGTCGCACATTGCTGCTAGTGATCAATGTTCAGCTGCCATTAAATTTTGCATCTGCCATAACAAGATATACATATTAATACCAATAAGGAATTATTATTTTTTTAAAAAGCAGCATATGAACATTCCTTTTAATTACCACTAAACTATTTATGTCCTAACAGAATACCAACCTCTCTCTTTGAATTGCTCTCAGGAAATAACTAGGAAGACTGTTAAATGCAAAGATCCTTAACCGTATGCTTCCTAATACTTCCTTTTTATAATCAAAGAAGTTAACCACATCCTTTCAGAATGCAAACTATTTAGACTAAGAGCTGATACAAAAATAAAAAGGGAATGAGGAGCATAATAAGAAGCTCTTATCTGTAGCAATATTACTGAGACAGAATGTTTATTTTGTGTATGTGTTTGAGTGTATGTAAGATGATCTCGGAAACCACTCAAACAGTACTGACAGTTCTTTCATTATTGAAAAGCCCTGTTATTTTTTTATGAGCATGTCCTATAAATTTATTTTCAATACATAATTTACTTAAACACTAAAAAGAATGCAAAAAGTTTATGTATTAGAATAAAAATATATCAAAGATATAAAGGAAAATATCTATTTGTGAAGAGGGCTTTGATTTTTCATTCAGAATGTCTTAGAGTATAAAATAGTTGTGTTACTCTATAGAATATGCATATAAAGTAAGAGAACAGATAATTCATTCTGAGCATTAGATATAGATGCTGACAATTCAGAAACTAGGACACAGTAAAAGGGAATAGAATTGAATCTGCTTATAGTGGTATCATGTATGTACAATACTCATGTTAAATAATTTGAATAACCCTCATAAAGGTAACTTTTGCTTTATTTTTTCTTTTATTTTTAGTTTTTATTTATAAATGCTCTTTTACTGCTTAGGTGCTCAGTGTCGCATTGCATATTAGGTATGAAAAACCACTTGATTTTGCTCAGAGACCCCTTTATCAGGTTTGAGGTTTTTAGTGTGTTATAGATCTACAATACAGGACCACTGGTTTTACTTCCCTTCCATAGCAAGCCATACTAAACATTTTGTGCCCAAAAATATTCTTCAGGTTCTGTCAGGTTTACATCCTGAAGGAAATAAATTTATGATCTGCACCAAGTTGTGGTGACATTTTGAAAGAAGTATTTTATTATGGTCCATGTTATGGTGTATTTTTAAAAAATTATGTGTCACTGGATATTAAGACTTATGGTGTAATCAGTTGAGGAATTGATTACTTCAATTTGTCAGCCAGAGCACGAAGATTCTGCCCTGACGTTGGCTCGGATTGATGTCTTTTTCTAAACCAAGTAATTTTTCTGAAATAAAAAGATTGTATCTTTCCTTTTTGTTATGTTCTGGATTTAATTATTGAATTTTGACAAAAATGATATAACACATACTAAATTAAAGTCTCTCAAATACAATTACTGTCTCAAATTACTCACTGCTATTCGCAAATGTCCATCTTCTGCAATAATCAAACTTAATCTGAATATTATTCATCTTTTCTCCCCATAGCAACCATACGTTTTTTATATTCACATCACTTGTAGCAACCTATATACACCTATCTTATTTATTTTTACAATTTTGCTTCCTAAACTTAATAAAAACATTATAATATTTTAAAACACTCCTTAAATATTTTAAAACTTTAAATAAAATTACTAAACAAATAAACAACATTGATTTTTTGGGGACAAATTTAAAACAATTTTTACAACGAACGACCTCAGAGAACAGAGGTTAGAATTTCCCCTAAATCATAAAGACAACTTCATTTTTTTGTATGTTCTAATAAAATTCATTAGAAGGGTACGCTAAATAACAATATAAGGAAAGCAAATTATATCTGCTAAAATTACAAAACACAGTCAGCCAATATTTCATAATTAGCTAACTCAGCACTTACAAGTTAAGTGTCTTTTCCTAAGTGTCTAGTTTAACTTGGACAAAAAAGGTTGCGCTAAAGAATCCATTAAGGAAGCAAGAATTTTTACCACAGAAAAATAAAGTTGAATTCATGTGCCACCCAAAAACATGTAACAAATTCAACAATATCTTTGAAGTACAAAATATCATCTTGGCAACAGTAAATAAATACTCATAAAATTGTTAAATTAAAATACAAAAGATGAAATCCCACCAATCGATAGATCCGGAATATACCAAACAAAATTGTAAGGAATGCAAAATATATGTTCGGCAAACCAAAACAAACCTTCAAGATAGAGTCAAAGAACATTGTAGAAACATTGAATTGAAACTGAAAGGTAAGTCAGTACTAGTGTTTTACTTCTGGAATGAAAACTGTAACCTTTGCCCAAATCCAAATTTATTAAGAGATGGGAGAACATTTTAATTATGGAAATACAAAGACTGATTAATATATTTGGTAATCCCATCAGTTGACAATTTAATAAAGGAATTCATTGTTCCACCACCAGAGGGAAGACAGGCAAATGATAATCAATGACAGTTAAAACTTTGAGTTGAAAATGGAAGCAACAATTCCCAAAAATAGTTGTTTAAAATTAAAAAGAGAGTGATATAGTATGTAAAAAACTAACTGGAAATAGTTTTATTAAGAATTACAAATGTGTCTAGATGATGCACTCACATTTGAAAACTGTGCAGAATTTCAACATGAAAATATTTCCAAAATGAGTAACACTAAAAATTGAATAAGATGACTCCACAATAACATATGAAGTTCACTTTTAGGACTTTCTGGGTTCATTTCCTGGCAATTGCCCATTCTGGTCATATGTTTTTCGTGATTTCCCCATGTCAGTAGGTGAATGCTGGGGTGGTTATTGTTCTACCACGACTTCTCTCTTAATTTTTTTACCAACCATTTTGTTCATCATATCATCATCATTTGGATTGCTCCATTGCTTCTGGGTGCTCATACCAGGGAGTCAGAGTTTGTGCATACACTTGAATGTCATCAGCTGTGTTCAATCTGGAAACGTTAAGAACCCTGTCCAAAGTTTTCCATATCATCTCTTGGATCTGGCTGTCTTTTGAGTCTCTCTTTCTCTCTTCCCTATTTCCAGAGATTGTATTGATAGAACAAATAGTCATATGCAGTGTTCTTCCTGGGCTTCCAAGGTCCATCTGTGATATAGAACTTTACCTTAAAGTTTAACACTATGAAAAATATGAATAAAACATGTATTTTAATGAACTCTGTATTTTTCCAAAGTAACTTTTTCTGCATTTATTGAAATTTTCAAGTTACACAAAACCATACAAAGCTCAAACAAATAAAGGTTATTCATGAACGTTTAAGGTACAAATTATATTTCTCAAGTCTAGATATCAAATATGATACCTTAATCTTAAGCATTGGGCTCTTATTGAGAAAATAAAAAAAAAAAGTACTGAAACTAGTGTACTACTAGTGGTGCACTGGGAAAATATATGAGTCAATTGGAGAATTTAATGTCATGATGGCACGTTGGCCATGTTAGCTCAATGAGCGACTGGACGGAAACTGGAGATCCATGTTTCAAATCCTGGCTGCGGCATTGAATTTTTCAGGTTGACTCTATCTGTCCAAAAACTAAGTATTATTAATGAGTAAAAACTATGAGACGATGAAGCACAAATAATTTTGGGTCGAACTAGTACTCCATGCTCCATATACTGCTAGTATTTACCTAGAATGGATTTCGTTATGACCTCTTGAAGAGAACCTGAACTTCAAATGCATCAAGATACCAACAGAGATGCTGCTATTGCCTCCAAGGAGTTCACCAAATCAAAATTCAACAATGGCCATTAGCTGAAGGTCCTAAAAAAATGTGTCCTAGGTGAACACTAACAATATATTATGGAGCATTTAGTATCTAGTTCTACTCAAAATTATATTAATTTTAATTTTGTTATTTAAATGATACTCAGATGACAGATACTTACAATCATAATACAAATATTAATCAAAATTATTTAGGCATTAAACTATTAACATTATAAGGCAATACCTTTGACATACCATCCATAGTAAACCTGAACATTTCTTTTAATTTCAAACCTTCTAAGGTGTTCATTTTCTGGGGCAAACCATTTCCAGAAATTACCTATAACAAACATAGGTCAACTTCCAGACCTTACCACTTGCCTTAAATAATTATTATTCTTACTACTGTACTATTGCATTGTGGAGAATCCAGTGAATTTTTTAAATAATTAATGCTTTATACTTCATAAAGCCATATCCGGCAATGTTTATAAGTAAGGTATAATTAGATATAAAAATACAAAATTAGAGAACATTTTAAACTTCAGAATGAAAAGTAATACATATATTGATTTTTCCATTGTCAAAATAGATATCTTTGTGTAGCTATGTTTTACATTTCAAAAATGATTCATTGCAAAAAATATGCTGCTTTCTTATTTTTTCAATAGCACAGATTTTGAACCCCAAAAAATCATTAAAATTATAGCATTTTGTACTGAAGTAAAGAATAGTTAGGCATTTGTTTTACATATTAAACTTCATAAAGGGAATATGAATTTGTGCACGTCTATGGTGTATGGATTCTTCAATGTTTTACTTCTAGTTGTATTAAATATGTTGAACTTTTTGCTAATCTTTTAATACATTTTTTGTAATATGTAACTAATATTCCATACTTACCCTTATTGTTGCTATGCATCATAAGTTGACATTCTCGCATTAGTGTGGTAAGTAATTTTTCCATTGCAACACATAAGAAAAATGAACATTTATATCTAAAAGTTATATGTGTCATGCGCAAATTTTTTATGGTTAAATTTAATCAGTTAGAAAAAAGAGTAACTATTTGTAGGCTGTCCTGTATCTTCTGCTAATTATTCTTCTTTAACTTCCCTAGTTGTACCACTATCATGGTGTTAGGGGATTCTTGTTCATCTATCCCTTTTAAGGTCGGAATGAAGCTTTGGATCCGATAGAGAACCAGGATAGGAAATCAGCCCAATGCCTGGTGTGAAGGTGAAGGAAGTGGATGATATATATGAGGGCAAGATGAATGATAGGAAAGATGATGGTGGATCAATTGGTGGAATGTTGATGGGGTAAACCGGAGGATGCGGAGAAAACCCATCCCAGTGCCATGTTGTCCATCACAAATCTCACTTTGCTATCACCTGGGATGGAACTCAGGCCTTGGTGAGAGCCAAGTGTCCTGCATCAAAGGAATTAAAAATAGAACTTTTTAAACATACTGATCACAAC
Source organism: Mantis religiosa (assembly GCA_030765055.1). Classification (NCBI taxonomy): domain Eukaryota; kingdom Metazoa; phylum Arthropoda; class Insecta; order Mantodea; family Mantidae; genus Mantis; species Mantis religiosa. Next base: position 52,151,742 of record CM060958.1, on the reverse strand, counting down.
CCTTTCTTCATTTAAAATATGTCATCTAAACCCTCTCCCCTCTGTATTTAACTTTAGATAAGGAATTTAATGAAATGATATTAAGGACAAAAATCTGACAGTACAAGTATTTGGAATCCAGTCAGTTTCAGAAAACGTTACATCCATGTAACAGAACTGGCAGATACTATGTAATTATACAAAATAATTAACATCCTTTACACAAATGATAATATGTACAGATTTTGGTATCAACCATTATTAACACAGAATCCTTAATTTCCATTTCAGACATTATTTGCAGCCATGCTTAAAGATGCTAAAGAAATGATACCACAGCTGCTAAGTGGTTCCTTCCTGGGCTAAACCACTTCCTCACGGCTACCTTACACCACAAACCTCTTCCTGTATTCACCCATGCAGTAAACCAAGTGTGCTTATTTGCAGACTTCATCTATTTCCTTTAAGATTTTTCTATTCTCTTATAATCAGTTTGAGTGATTTAACATCAAAACTAAATTCAACATGTTATTGCAATACCAAATAGATGTAAATTAAAATATCTGATGTGATAGTTAAAGTGACTTTCTCCATCTATTACAAATTCACTGCACCTTAGTTTCCTGAAGTTTAATATGATTTTGTCATAACCAAACATTTTCAAGAAAACAATTTTTGGTAAATATTTCTTATTTGAAGAGGCAAAACAATGGTTTTAGTTATATTTTATTTAATGCATAATTCAAGCTCCTTAAATGGTCAACATATTTTATTTAAAGGTAAATCCCATTTACACTTTCGTTGTTTGCATGGGACATGGGAGGCCCCTAGCTCTATTTAATTACAAATTATAATGCACATTATATTCATATTTTATTTAAGCTGATGTATTTAGTATGATTATATTAATAAAAGTCACGTGTTGTTAACCTAAATAAAGCCAAAAGTAGGGGAAAAAGACAAAATTAAAACAAAAAGAAATACAGACATATAACTATAGGGTGGCACATAAAATGCCATACATTGAAATTGTATAATAAATACATTAATTGCAGTTTGGCAATGCTGGAATTTTGTGATGATTAGCCTTAGTTCGTGCACAGGCCAACAGAAGAAAGAAGTTGTCAATATCATGCATGCGTGACTCCATCACTTCAATTTAGTTAAATGGCCGACAGAGGCTGGTAGATGCTTGAGCAGAAAAGTGAAAACTGTTCTTTTACGCAGAAGCGTAACATGCTCTATATATATATATATATATATATATATATATATATATATATATGTACATACTCTATAAATTTATTTTCAATGCATAATTTACTACAACATTAGAAGAATCCACAAATTGTATGTACTACAACACAAATGCAATAGAAATATAAAGGAACATACTTGTGAAGAAAACTTTAACTTTTCTTTCAGAATGTCATGGAGTAGAAAATAATTGTGTTACTCCATAGAATATGCATGTAAACTAAGAGAAATACCAAAAGTATTTCATCCTAAGCATTATATATAAATTTCACAATTCATAAAATAGGACACAATAAATGAGAACAGAACTAAATATATATCGAGATTTAGCTGTATTGGAACACCACAGTGAAGCGTAATAATTATTAATTTATAGATGAGTCGTATTTATTATGCATCGGCTTCACTTACGTACCTATTTTGAGGACATGTTTCGCAAACAATCGTTTGCATCATCGTTTGCATTATGCGATTAAAGCTTGATCAAGTGGTGTGGGTAATTCTGGATTTGCTTCTGCCATCTGTTGATTTAGTGATGAACTCAAATGTGGGATTCTCTTCTGGTGGGATTTCGAAGTTCATTAGTTGGTTTTTATGCTTTTCTATGTATATTCTCTCCCATATCACGAGCTCACTATGTTTTTGTACGTATTTTAGTAATTCGATGCTATCTTCAATTTCATGATTTTCAGACCAGAAATGAGCTGCTATTGCGGACTTATCAATATTTCTGTATTTTAAGTGCCTGAAGAGTTGTTTCTTTCTAGTGCCTATGTTTCTTTTTGTCCTCCCTATGTAAATTTTTTCACAGTCTTTACACTTAATCTTGTAAATGCCTGACTTTTCTTCTGGTTTGATCTTATCAGTATTATTACTGTTAAGTAGATTTTTAATGTTGTAATTATAACGATGGTTTGCGAAACATGTCCTCAAAATAGGTACGTAAGTGAAGCCGATGCGCAATAAATATGACTCATCTATAAATTAATAAGAACTAAATATGCTTATAATGGTAATTCTAGAATGAAATAATTTGAATAACTTTCATGTAGGTAAGTTTTGTTTATTTGTTTGTTTCTTCTTGAGTTTTTATTTATAGACACTATTTTACTGCTGTGGTTCTCAGCACCTCATTGGCTCATCTCAGTACTGTTGATGGTAATGTGTCTGCCGCATGTTCAAGAGGTTGCGAGTTCGAATTTCAGACAGGGTGAGTTATTTGGATAAGGTTTCCCGGGATTTTCCCTTATATGAAAGAAGAATGTCAGGTAACTCTAAGCTCTATGAACCCTGGGCTCATCTGAGCATCATTCCACCTATTTCATTCATCATCTGATATGACGTAACTTAGAAAAAGCATGAAAAGTATCTTATTGCACATTGGGTATGAAATACCGCTTAATTTTGCTGATAAATCTCTTTATCGTGTTTAAGGTTCTTTTACGTGCTATAAATCTACAACAACAGACCACTAGCTTAAGTTCCAAGAAGGTGTACTAAGTATTTTTTTGCACAAAAGTATCCATCAGCCTCTGTCAGATTTGAACCCGTGACCTCGGAAACCAGAAGTTAGCATGTTACCTCTATATAATGAGGACAACATTATTTCTTTTATATGTTGTAATCAAGTTCATTAGAAGTGCATGCTAAATAACTGTATAAGGAAAGAAAATTATTTCTGCTAGCATTAAAATTTAATCAATCCATATTTTGTAATTAACAGACATGATACTAGCAGGCTTTGTGACTTTTTCAAAGTGGCCCTATTATCTAAAAAATATTACATAATTATTTTACTGCTGAAAGGTATTTATAGGCTATGTAACATTTCTATAACTTGTATGGGTACAAAAACTGTATTCCCAAATGTTAATTATTATTAATGGAATGAATAGTCACATGCTAACGCAGCACACTGATCATTATGTGCTCCTAAATTGTTATTGCTTATGTCAGCATTGTTGCATCATGACAGCAAGTTATATGGATATATATATTGATTATCTCATGTCCAAACTTTTGTAGGTTAAATGCTATAAGTTGGGAACAAGAGTAACTATTTGTGGGTTTTTCTATATGTAGGAAACTAAAAATGGAAAATACGGAATTTCCATATAATTTTTTTAAACATATCATTCAAAATCCTTTCCTGGTTTAGAAGATGATATCTATACTCCCTCTAGAAATCTGCAGATCTAGTGCTATCAATAAAGATATAAGATTATACAACAGGCTACCAGAAAATATTAAACAAATGAAGAGCCTTATACATTTTAAAAAGGGAGTAAAACTCCTTTTACTGCAACATTCATTTTATTCTGTAAATGAGTTTTTAAAGTTAATTAGTTTTAAGTGATTGTAAATAATGACAGTGGCCATTAATGTAATTTTTATACTATGATGTGTCTGATATCAATCAAAAGGACAAAATAAATTAAATTGAATTAAATTATGAAGTAGAGTAAACTCCACATTTGTGAACAATTACTTTTATATAGCAATTCTCTATGGTCTTTATATAGTTTATATTTATTATTTTAGACTTTTGTTGGATCCTGTATCTGTTACAGTTTTTAGTCTTATGTAACTTTTTACATTTATCTTTGTATCTTGAACTGACATGTCCTATAACATATGTATTATGTTCCAAAGGATGAAATAAATACAATATAATACTCTCTATTTACCTTAAGATAAGGAATTTAATAAAAATGAAAATAATGATAGGTAATGTTCTGACAAAATTTAGAAGTAATTTTAACTGTAGATCTTTCGGAACACAGTCAGTTTCAGAAAATGTTACATGCATGTTACAGAACTGACAGATAGTTATGTAATTATAAAGTATGTTTACCATCCTTTAAACAAATGACAATTTGAATTACTTTTGTTTTCAAGCACAATCCTTAAAACAGAATCATTAATTTCTAAATCAGACATAATTTGAAACCAGATTTAAAGGTGCTAAGGGAATAAGAATACCACAGCTGCTAAGCATTTCCTTCCTGGGCTAAACCACTTCTTCCCTGCTATTCTTGAACCACAAACCACTTCCTGAATGCAGACCAGGCAGTAAAAAGAAAGTGCTGATTTCCAGATTTATCTATATCCTTTAGAGTTTTCATTTCTCTAATATTATTATGTAGTGTTATTTAACAACTAATTTCAATGACTGACTCCTTTCTTTTGTAATTTCCAATATAGTGCTTCTCTCACTGTTGTATCAAAAGCTTTTTCAAAATCTACAAAAAAACATATACACTCTCCCTCTTTTCCTACTTGTGTACTTACCTACTATTGCTCTAATAATTAGTACATTATCTATTGTCCTCCCTTTCCTGAGTCCTGATTGAAATTCTGATAGCTTCTTTTCTGTTTCCGCCCATTTTGGCAATCTTTCTTCCATTATTCCGTGTAAGCTTTCCCTAATATTGCTAGTAAACTGAATTTTGCGGTTAACTAATTTCTCCTTAGCCTTTGTAAATTGGTGCAATAATACTCACTTTCCAATTTTCCGTAAATCTATTCACTTACCTTATTTTTTCTAGAAATTTCATCATAACTATTACACCTTCATTTATTTTGCTATGTTCTTTCCAGAACTCACCTGGAAGTCTATCAAAGCCTCCAGCCTTGTTCTTTTTTAACCTCTTTACTTGTAAATTCTTCATCTACTGTGATTTCCCCATCTAAACTATTATGATTATTTAGTAAGAATTTAGGGATTTTATTTTTGAATTTTGTTATAGAATTCATTGTTTTGAAATATATGGAAAGATGATTGTATAATTTGATCCAGTATACTTAAATGACTTCTCAAAAATACTGGTTTTGTGAAAGTTCATCTTATTCTTGTTTCTGGTATTGTGGGTTTGTGCTTGGGCATTCGTTGATAGAGTTGCTATATATTTTTCTTAATATTGTGACTGCGTGGGTTACGTAGATTTGAAAATCTGGTTTGCAAAAATCTAGAACACTTTTTGCTGTAGTAAAAAGATGTGAAATTGACAATCAGCTGTCTTCATGGCTGACTCGATGTTTTGCTGCACGAAAACAAATGAAAGAAATCACTGCAGTACACTTCAGTCATCAATTGTCGCAATAACCAACAAACAACACCTTGCGGGGTATTTATATCTCCCCAGCCATTATTTCTAGAAAGCCACAGACCTTCCAAGAACTTTTGCAGCCGCAACAATGGGCGTAACGCTCTGGAGCCTCTCTCTGTCCTTTTCTCTCCTGCCCACGCGCCTAGCTCCAGCCCGTGGCAGCAGCACAATAATGCCACATGAAGACAACATGAACCAGTAAGTCTTTTTTATATAAACATGGTAATGCAAAAATGTTTAAATGCTCTCAACAACTTCCTATGTTTGATAACCCTACAACTATTTTGAAGGCTTTTTTTTTTTTTTGTAATTTAAGCATATACTAGTTCAACTTCAAATTATATTAATGAGATTATTGTTTATTGAATTTCTGATTTACAAATCCATATGAAATCTGAGAGTACCAGTCTCAAAATATCAGTGCCACTGAAGAAACTTTTCTTTAATTGTTATAGGAGAAAGCTGATTTTGCTTAGTTTCATGGCTAGTTTTTTACCCCAGCTCAGGTTACTGTCAATCCATAGGCCTGAAAACTTAATGTGACTTTCATTTTCCAGGAATTTAGATCCAATTTTCATATTATTGTTCTCAGAGTTTTACTATTTTATTATGTAAGTTCATTGACACAGTTTTATCTTCATTAACCACTAGCTTGTTGGTTACAATGGAGTTAGTTATAAATTACAAGTTAGTTACAATGGAGAGGTACTACTACCTATATTTACAATTTTGACTCTACAGTTTTAACCATTATTTTAACCATTATTTGTTTTTGCAATTTTTATATTCTTCTATTGTATAGAAAGCATTCTTAATGAGATAAGATTTTATTTGCTTTATCTTTATTTGTTCTTTCCCTATTTCTTTAATCCAATGAGGTAAATGATTGTATAAATCTTTTACCTCATTTTCAATACATTTATTTTGTAATGAGCCTCTTAGTCTATTTCTAAAGTAATTTTCTTTTGTTCTTGTGTTATGTTCGTGGATATTTGTATTTTTGTCTTCTTTATGGGAAGTTACAACATATTTTAGACATTCATATGTATAGACAAGGCAGTAATAGTATACCTAATTTCTGAAATGCCATGCTGCAGGTGTTTCTTTTTTGATATTTTTAAGAACTCTTATTGCTCTTTTCTGTAGTCTAAATATTTTTTTGTGTATGTTTCCTCCCTGCTGATCCCCATAAAATAATCCCATAGCTCAAATGTGAGTGCATGAATGCGTAATATACTTGTGTTGTACTATCTTCATCCATGATTTGTTTAACCTGTTTTAGAATATATATACTCCTATTGAGTTTTTTAGAGAGTTTTTCTAAATGTCTGTTCCATTTCAGATTGTTATCTATTACTAGTCCTAAAAAATTTATTTCACTAGCTTGCCTGATTTGCTCGCTTTTTATTTCCAAGGAGATACTCGACTGCATTTTGTTACTTATACTAATCTACATCCATTCTGTTTTCTTTGTATTTAGTGCCATTCCTAATTCTTCCAGGTAAGTACTAACATCTCCAACAGTGCATTTGCATTTCTTTGCAATTCCGCTGCTGTACTCCCTGTTACAATAACTGTTGTGTCATCAGCATAGCCAATGGCTTATCCTCCTGTTTCCTGAAGTTGTTTAAACAGATCATTTATGTATAAAATAAACAAATATGGCCCCAATTTTGATCCTTGTGGTACACTGTGTATTATACGCTTAAATGGGGATTTGATTTAGGATAGCTGTCCATTTATATTTTGTACTACTTGCAAACAATGCTCTGTTTAATAAATATGATTTTAGAATCAATTAAGAACCAACCACATGTTGCACAAACTTTGTGCAAAAAGGTTCTGTGCAAAATGAAGGAGGAAAATCCAAATGTGGTTAAAGTATGTTTTGATATACAACAAAATCAGCCAGGAACAAAGCTCTCCATAGATGAAATATTTTATTCAAGACAGGTTTGGCTGTACAATTTGTGCATTATGACTCATTCCCAAGCAAGGCAAAGAAAAGGATTGTTTTATATACTTGGCTCGAAACAGAAGGACTGAAAGGATGCACCAAAGTAGCCTCTGCTCCATTGGATTTTCTCAGAAATCTTGAGTTGTTGCAGCCAGAAAATGGTCCAAACAAAATTCACATATTTTCTGACTCCTGTACCAGTCAAAATAAAAATACAGTAATGATGTGTACACTAATGGTCTTCATGGAGAAAAGCAGAAGATTTAATAAGCTGGTGTTTTATTTCCCTATTTGAGGTCACAGTTACAAATCTCCTGAGACTGTTTGGTAGAGTGGAAAAAGGCTACCAAAACAAGGAAGATGTTCTTTCACCGACTGAATACTATAAAGTGCTGGAACATTGTGGCATTGTAAAGATACTAAATAAAGATTGAGAAACAAAGGATCTTAAATCCAGTACACTAAAAGCCCTATGATCCAAGATGCATTTCAAAATAACTGCTCAGTGAGTAATGGTTTATGAGAAGTCTAAGAAGAAGGTATTGTCAGTACCGGACACTTACCTATAATAAAAGTCCTGTAGGGTTGAGGTACAGAAATCCAGAAACTACAACCAGAAAATGAGGAAAGCACCCACCATGGAACAGAAGAACGTCGTCAGTAAGGAAAAGATAAAGAATATCTTAAAACTTATGAGGCATTTTGATGTACCAGAAGAGTTTTATAAGAACATTGTAGAAAGTGATCAATAGATTTTCAGTTTAGTATTGTTGTAGCCAGTTTTATATTGTATTCATATAATATCTTTCAGCCTGCCTTGATAGCATAGATGGTAGCATGTCTGCCTCACAATCAAGAGGTCCCGAGTTCAAATCTCGGTCAGGGTGAGTTACCTGGATAGGGCTTTTTCCGGGATTTTCCCTTATCCTAATAGACGACTGTCAAGTAACTCTAAGCTACAAGGATCCTGGACTAATTTGAGCATCATTTCACCAATTTCATTCATCGTCCGATATGACTTAACGTTGGAGGACATAAATTAAAAAAACAAAAAAAAAAAAAAGTCCTTCACTATTTTGCACTCCTGTTAATTAAATATTTATGGAAAGTATGATATTAAAGTGTTACATCATAGTACATTTGTACTTCTATGAAAAGTGAATACTAAAGTAGCTTTTTCTGTATGTAATGTTATAGACAAAAAATAAACAGCAAAAAGCTTTTTGAATGTGTATATGTGTGTATTAACAAAACTTTTAACTGTCCTCTTTGCATTTATAAACTTTTGAAAAACCTTGGGAACTTTGTTCCCCTAACCTGATATAATGATAACCCATGGCGTGACAGCCCAATGAGGGCCAAGGCCTGCCAAACTGACTGCCGGCCTCATGCCCACATCCAATCAATATGGGGGAGGAGATGTGGTTAGCCTCTTGGCAACTCCAGCCAGAAATTTGGCTTTCTTGACTAGGGCCGGGTACCTATCATAAGCTCCTCAAATTTCTCATGATGCTGAGTGGGCACCGGTCCTACATCCAGGTCTTAAAATTCGCACCCACCAGGGGTGGGATCGCACCCAGGCGGCTTCTGTGGCAGCGAACCAAGGCAGGATGCCTTAGCTCACTACGCTATGGTGCAGGTCCCTAACCTGATATAAACAATTAAAATTTTAGAAACGTCAAATATTTAATCATAATTGTGCATATGAAAACAGTATAAATGTTAAATTATCTTATTTGTGTAATTATTATTTTGGTATGATATTTAAAAATTAAGTTCCCCAAAAATTTACTTTGTTGCATTCATCAATTTTTTAAAAAATGCTCCTCAATTTTATTTGAATGAAATGCTGATATTGAAATTTCATACAAACTTATTTTGATACTACTTTAAACTCTTTCCTCTCTACCTAAAGAAGTTGTACTTTTGTCTAGGAGCTAGGAAAAGTAAAAAAACTTAGGTTTGTTTTTTGGTTGCATTTATTTCTTAAACATTGGTTATACATAAAAATATGAGAAACATGAGTTTGAGTTTCAGTCAACTAATGACTTATTTTGGAAAGGAATGCCTTACCCACTTTTTGCATTTGCCATCATCTGATCCAGGAAATGTATGCTGTAGACCAAGAGTTAGGTATATGGGTTAGAGTTAAACTTTTATCTGTTATCATTTAACAACTTTACAGTTTACACTTACTCTTACCATTTTTATATGGCTTAGATTGAAAAGAGTAATCAGCATGATGGTACTATTGGGAAAGATGGGTGCTGGTCATGCTCACAAATAAAATAATATGGCTTTGAACAAGTAATATCATTTAGTAGTCCATTATGTTGCAATATAACACAGTCTTCATTGTTTCTGGCATTGTCGGGTTGTTCTACATCCCATTTAAGATAATCAGTAGTAACAAAGTTCTCTCCTGAAAAAAGCAGAGAAGAGGAAAGAAATAATAGAAACACAGTGCTTAGAGATAAACTTGCAGACAGATGTAGCTAAGGAATTAAAAAAACTAAATTTTGAGATCATTTTAGTAACTGTGGTCTTAAAACTTATTTCTGTGTAGTCCAAACCTTCAGCAATGAAGTTTTATTCTTGAATAATTTGCACAATCGTTTCAATCATTCTGAAACAAGATAAGGCAGCATGAAAGAACATTAAAAAATATTCTGATATATAACAGTTAGTAACTGTAGTGGCTGTCTCTATTCATTGCAACATGTTTTCAATACTCTTTATAAATTATTCATACTAAAGCGCATTGCAGGCAAAATATCATTATGCAAGTGAAACATTTGAGATCATATGAGGCAGTTATATTCATACCAGAATTCCCTTACTCAAGTCGTCCTTTTATTACATTTGGACTTTTGTATCTTTTTTTACCATCATAAGTTACTAAAGAAGGGCCTAAGAAAACCACTTCAATTCAAGTGTGTGCCAGATGGACTGCCTGCGATGATAGCTTTCCCTCCAGTAAGGCCTTTTCTTCAGCTGAGGCCTATACAATGTTACAGGAGGCCTATGGAGAGTCTGTTCTTCCTTACAGCACAGCTCAAAGGTGGTTTAAAATGTTTAAAGAGGAGAGACAATCAATTTCAAAGGAAGGTGGACCCGGTGCTCCAGTTACTGCTCTTATGGAAGAAAACATCAAGATTGCTGCTGCCATTGTGAGAAAGGATCCACAAATTACCTTAAGGTCACTTTCTGAAATACTGAACATTTCATTGGGTGCCACCCACAAGTTGGTGACAGAAACATTACACATGAGACGTGTTTGTGCGCGATGGATTCCAAGACTGTTGATTCCCAAACAAAAGGACATTCACATGCAGGTCTGCATGTAGTTAAAGTTGATGTTAGAGGAAGATCCAGAGTTTCTTTTGAATTTAATCACTGCTGATGAAACTTGGCTACATCATTTTGATCCTGAGAGCAAACAGCAGAGCTCAGTGTGGAAATCTCCTTCATCACCAACCCCCAGAAAAGCAAAAGTGGTGGCTTCTGCTGGGAAAGTTATGGTCATCTCATTCTTTGATATTCATGGAATGGTTTATCAGCATATTGTACCTGCATACACATCAGTAACTGGACAATACTACAGGGATATCCTGAAAACATTTCAAGTCCATATCAGGCGCAAAAGACCACATTTCCGTGATGAATTTCTACGAATACATAAACTGTTAAGTAGTTCGCTATTTATGGCTGCCATTTATTGGCAGGATATCTTAAATTTATTATTTCTAGTGTCATTTGTTACACTGATTTTTAGTTCATATAAGAGCACTGTTACCTTCAACTGAATATAAAACTAATTACTGTTTGTTGTTTTTTTTTTCAATATTTTATTGCTGTTCATTTCAGTAGTTTTATAAATGAAAACTTCTGGGATCCAGTGTCGATTGTGATACAAGGTTGGCAGAACCAGGAATTTTGCAAAGGATTTAATGCATATATATTGCATACTATTGTTTCAATGATAGTGAATAATATTGTTGTGAGCATTGTTGTGAGGCGGCGCGGTCTACATGTTCAAAGAGGTGGAGAGTGCAGTGCGGAGATAAAAGCTTGCCGAAATGGTAGGAGGGGAGAAGGAAACTGATTTCTGGAGAGTTCATCTTTCTTCTAGCGCCGTATTGATTGTTTGAGAACATTCCACATATTTTCGGAATAGTAAGTAAGCTATAAAAAGGAAGCCGTAGCTCCTCAATGTGGAACAGTCGGTAATTGGACGCATGTGCGCGAACCGCTGTGTTTTGAATTCTTTTGTGGTCGATGACCTTGCAAGTTGTAATGTGTATGTGACGTAATTCTGCTACTGTAAGGGTTGACCAAAGTGTGTTTCTACGGAAATAAAGAGCAATTTTTAGTGTTTGCGACCTGGACTTTCAATTCCACGAACCCACAAAGTCACATTTGGTGTCAGAAGTGGAACATGCGGCGATGGACACTGCATTGACACAGATTCTAGAGAAGTTGGAGACGGCAAATAACAACTTGGCCGCGACTATGACCACGAAGATGACCGAATTAACAACGAAGATGGAGGCGGCAAATAGCAACCTGGCCGCGGAGGTGAAAGAAATGAAGACGGCTAACGACAACCTCGCTGCGACGATGATGGAAATTAAGGTCGAATTGACCATGGAAATGAGAGCAGCGAACGACAGCCTGGCCACGGAAATGAAGGCTGCGAATGAAGCCCTCGCCGCCAAATTTGAGGAGCAGTTGGCCTGCGCGAAGGAAGTCACGGAGTTGGGCGAGCACGTCGAAGATCTGGCGAGACGCTGTAACCACCTAAGAGGGAAAGGCCGACAGCAATTACTTTCCAAAACTACTTAAACATACAACAGGAAAACAAGAACTGTCCACATGGGAACAAATCTTCATTTCAAAAAATAGGAACAAAGTATTCAATTTCAACATCCCTCAGAAAGACTTTCCAGCAAGTTCCTGGAACCGCCACCAGAGGAGACCTATGACAAAATATCACCACTATACCACTGAGAACCAGTCAATGTCCAGTTGACAATGGAGGCAAATAGCCTCTGAAACATGTTACAGGAAATTTAAAAGTAACGGTTGTTTAGTGTCATTAATAGATTCCCTTTAAATTTAAATTATTACAACAACACTCTTTTCAACACTTCCATGAACGGAATTATATTGAAACAAATATTTCAAAATATTTGTAAACTGTACATAAATTAGAAATAAAATTTAAGTAAAATAAGTAAGTAAGAAGGCTAATGATTTCAAATTCTTACTCAATTCTTAACTGGATATGGCAAATTTTCAGCTTACTTATTTTGATTCAAAATCAAATCCACATCTCATTGTATTTGTGGAAATCATCTTCAAGATGTCCCTCACATTTTATTTGATTGTCCGTTTTTCTGTTTTGAAAGATACGAACTTGAGTTATTGCTTCAATCCTTAGGTTACACTTTCTCAAAACCACTTACACATATTCTGATGAATTACAAAACTTATGAATATTTCATGGCTGTCTTAAACAAAATATTTCTTAAGCTAAATGATTCATCTGTATGTTTACTGTTTGTCAGCTTGATATGGAATTTTGTTATATTTTTGTAAACTGTTTTATATTCATAAATTTGTAAACTATATTCCTAATATACCTTTGGGTAAAATAGGAATCAAAAAATTGGATAATAAATAAATAAATAATGATTTCAAACAGATAGCTTACCAGAAACTGTTTGATAATTTCCCTCTCGGAAAAGATCATGTATCCCATTATAAATATGGGCCTCTCCAGATCCAATCTGCAGTCTCCTAACAGCATCATATTCCTCCTGACTATTAATTATAACAAGATGGGCACCATCATCCTTGCACTGCTTCACAGCATCATACCAGCTGGCATTCACAGTATACAGTTTATAATAGCCAACGCCTAAAGAATACGTATAACTTCGAAGGTAGCATTCATCATTTCCATGTGCAGAAATGCTTATATATAGAAGTAATCCAATAAAAGAGAGTTTCATAATGATACACTGCTGCAATTACATTACAAATTTATTAATACACATCAGTCCATGTAAAGTTAATTGTCAATATTTTAAAATTGTGTAATTAGTTTTGCAGTATTTCCTATTTTGTATCTTATTACAAATGGATTCATTTAATATTATACATATTCTTTATCAGAGAAAATAAAACAAAGTTTGAGCATCATTTATATGTTTAAGATATGTGCAATTAATTGAATTAACTATCTGTAATCAGTTTTTTGACACTTTGTCACTTACATTTTTATATTATTGAGGGATTGTTGAATGGAGATGATGGCTTCTGAAACTACTCCCTCAATAATATAAAAATGTAAGTGACAAAGTGTCAAAACACCACCTATAAATAGTTTTTTCAATTAATTTTGACGTCACTGTTACTAAATTTCTCCATTCACACATAATATCTGCAGTTATTTTGTAATGGTTGTTATTGTGTAAAGTTTATCATCAGCTGTAAAAGAAACCTAAAACTGTATAACTTTAGAGAACCAGAAGACTCCTCCATTTGGAGAAATTATTCATATATAAGAATAAAATAATTTATTAAACTTTGATGTCCCATAAGAAAAGAAAGTTATCATAGAGTACATCCATATATAAATCTGAAGAAGAAAGTGTGGCAGTGAACCTATGTTGTTGATGGAGACCATAGTCTCTTAAGCATATCCCAGTAAAGTCTTGGAGTAGAACACGAGTCTAAGGTAATAAGATTTCAAATTACTGTGCACAAAATATTAAACAAAATTGTGTAAACTCAACATTTACGAATATGGAAGTTCGATCAGCTTCACATAAAACCTTATGGCCTTTATTTGACTGTGTTCACTACTGTAATCTGTAACGTCTATAAATCACCTATATTTACTTTAAGAAGAAATAGTAAAATTAATAGGTACATACAAACATAACAATTTGTAACTTAAAACTTCACTTATCTTATAAGATATTATAATTCTTATACATTCTCCAGGACCGCGATTTCATGTGAAACTTTTACACATCTTCAGCCGGAGAAAACAAAGCTGTCACCATTGTTAGGAACGCTAGATGTTGATATGTTCTTGTTAGTACTAGCAAAATCTGAAAATAAAACAAATTTAAAAACAGAGTAGACTGCCAGTATTTCAAAATTCATTACGTGATGTTTGTTTTTTAAAATAAATATATTTTCCCAAACCATTAAATCTATCGGACCATTTCATTGTTTTAATAATTTAACTTCTGGATTTATTTAATGGTTAAATGAACAAAAATGATCTGCTAGGGCCGATTTATCAGTTTGTTTATACTTAATGTTACGAAAATGTTCTTTCATTCTAGTTTCTAAATTAAGTTTTGTCTTTCCAATATAAACTTTATCACAATCGAAACAATTAAACTGATAAATACCAGATTGTTTATTATTAGAAATTGTATCTTTTATAGAGAAATGCAATAAATTTTTAATACTATATTTATTTTGAGGAACTAAAGTTATAACAAACTCTTCAAAAAATTTTTGGAAATGTTTATTAACCCAAGGATGGTAAGTAAATTTTTTAAAATTATAATCGTATTTTATTCTTCTAAGGGTAGAAATATCATTAACAGTTTTTTGATATTTGAATTTTTCAATTTTTTTATTTATAAAGTCTTTATTAAAACCACTAATTAAAGCAGTATTAATAATATTTTTATATTCTTCATTAAATTGATCTTTACTCAGGGGTATATTTAGTAATCTATAAATCAAACTATTGAAAACTATTCAACATCTAGTGTTCATAACGATGGCGACAGCTCTGTTTCTGGCTGAAGATGTGTATAAGTTTACATGAAATCGCGATCCCGGAGAATTTATAAGAATTATCTTCATTTCTTATAAGATAAGTGAAGTTTTAACTTACAAATTGTTATATTTGTGTATATTTGTTTCACTGTTAACAGCTTTATATTTTATGTATTTAAGAACTAATAGGATTTAAATGTTACACTAATAAGTTATTTTTTTTAAAAAAAGTTGTATATGAACTATCCTTTTAATTATCACTAAACTATTTATGTTATATGGAATACCTACCTCACTCTTTGAAATGTTATCTTCAGGAAAAATGCAGGAAGACTGTTAAATTGCAAAGCTCCTTAAATGTACTCTTCCTAACACTTCCTTTTATAATCAAAGAAGTTAACCACATCCTTTCAGAATGCAATCTACTTTGTCTAAGAGCTCACACAAAAATAAAAATGAGGAGCACCATAAGAAGTTCATATCTGTGTCAATATTCCAGAGACAGAATATTTATTTTATGTACCTATATGTTTGAATGTATGCAGGATAATAACGGTTTTGATAATTCTTTCAATATTGAAATCCCTTGTTCTGTTCTATATGTATGGTCTATTTTAAATGCATAATTTACTGAAATATTAAAAGGATCCACAAAGGCTATGTACTGGAGTACAAACACATTAGAAATATAAAAGAAGCTTTTGAAGAGGGCTTTTCCTTATGAAGAGGAATTTTTCATTCAGAAT